>OU611785.1:19295000-19302018 GCA_914767645.1 Hydraecia micacea
GTCATCCTCTGCCATGCTTTCGGGCTGACCTGGACGACCACGTGCGCTGTCTTGGGGTTCCTAGTCCTCTTCTTGTATTTTATGACCATTTCCTTGCCTTCTTGGTCTAAATCCCTGAAAATATTTTCGTTCTGGGAGTAGAGCGCCTTCACCATTTCGTCGTCTTTGCTGTCCAAAAAGACATCTTTTAGAACGACGAGCGGGTTTTTGTTCTTCATGGGCGCTACCTTAAGGCCTCCACCTCGGCTTTCAATCCTTTCTTTTACTTTCTTATACTCCACTTCTGTGTCACACCCCAAAATGACCGTCTGATTTTTTGCCTTTCGGACTTTGTTAATTTTTAGGCCAGTTCCCCTGGCGTCGACCGCCTCCTTCACCATGGCGAGCACCTCGTCAGCATGTTCCATGCCTTCAGAGGTGACCGCCATCGAATAAAGTGCCGGTCGATGCCCGGGTCTGGCTGCCGTGACGGTGGCGTATGTCTTTGAGTCAGTTTTTGGCTCGCCTGCCGCTTCTCTTATGGCCTCCTGTATCTGTCTTGTGCTGGTGGCAACCTCACCGACGACGTCACTGATTTTGTCCTCGAGTATAACCGCTGCACGACCTACGACTTTCACCCCGTCCATCGTGTGGGCCATGTTCTCTTGGACTACGTCGACCTTTGCGCTGACCATGTTGATGTTGTCAACGACCTTCTCGATGATGTCGGCACCGCAATCGTCACTGCGCTCGGCTATGTCCACGAAGCCTTCCGCGATTTTCACCTCTAGGTCTTTTAGCCGCGAGTTGATATTTGTCTCCACTTTCTCCAACCTTTCTAAAATTCCCTCCGATGGTTTGGGGGATTTTGGCGTGGGGGTGGTCTTCGTGGGCGGGACCGTTTTAGGCGCTGTTTCCAGGACCTTCACTCGTCGACTGAGTTCGAAGAGGATCCTGAGGCTTTTGTCTGACTGGGTCTCTAGGAACATTTTTATGTCTTTCCTCATCTGAGGGTAATCTTTGACTCTGGATGGTATGTCTTCAAAAGTCTTCATTACCTCCTGGAGAAGTCTGTCGCTTGACAATGCAGCGTAGGTGTCCGTCTGCTTTTTGTATGCCTCCATGTTATCTATGGACCTTCTTTTTCGCTCTGGTCTCCGGATGAAAGTCCTGGCAGCGTCCAGCGCTTGACCAGACGGGCCCGCGGGGCTGGGAGTGGTGGTGGGAGCGATAGCACCAGAGGTTCCTGCCGACGATGACAGCGGCGTTTCGGCTGTTACCGCCAGGTGTCCTCGAACAGCGTCTTTTCTGCCGAACGTCAGGGATATTCCCTTCGGCGCTTCGCGCGCTCCGGTGGGTCCCTCATTTCCCGGGTTGGTAGGTGACATGGTGGGCGCTTTCACTACTGGGGTGCGATGCATATTTTATGGCGTGTCGTGTGGCTTGTGTGTATAGGGCACAGCAAGGGGAACGGGAAAAGTTGTCAATTGTATATACTTATGGATAATTTAAATTCTAATATACTAAGATAAAATATAAAATTAAAAATTTTCCTACTGCTAGTTCCTGCACTGTGACGTATAGTCAAGTTTTAGATCCTGTAAAGGGGGAGTCAAAGTCGACAGTACAGATCCGCGGTCCAAAATTTTCTGTGCTGTAGCTTCCGAAATATCGGTATTCTGGTGTTTGAGGGATGGGGGAGGGTCTAATAGGGTAGGGGAGGGTACCTCTTGTGCGACTTTAGCCGTGGTGTCTTCGACACCACTAAGGCTGATTTTGAGGTCGAAACAGTTCTAAGTCCTCTCGTTTCCGAGTTATGGCCCTTTAAGGATTTGAGGGGGAAATGTACAAAGGAGGGGGGGGGGATGGATACCTCTGTGGCGGTTTCCACCGTGGTGTCTTCGACACCACAAAGGCTGAATCCGCGGTCGAAAATTGCCTAACTCTTTTGGTTTCAGAGATATCCGCTTTTGAAGGTATCTGCCGTACCGTACCGCGCCGTGTCGCAGGCTTGCCGGGTAGATCTTCCAGTTGACCTAGCTGGGTCTACTCGGTTCCGATTTTGGCGTGAGTGGGCTCCTTTATTCGGTCTTTTGAGCTCTTTTTGTTACGTCAGGTTCAGGATCAGGGAAGGGAAGGAGGGGGGGGGGGGGGGTATCCCGGAATGTCAAATTGGGTAGACAGTTTTAATGGCAAAAGGCCGCTACTTAAAGAGAGGGTGACTAAGGGGGACCTGGATGTAAATATGGGGGGGGGGGGGTCACAATATTTGCTTATAAGTGGGGTCAGACGGGGGTCCCGGGGGTAATTATTAATGAGGGCACTTTAAATAAATTTTAATTTGAACTTTTGATATCAGGGGTCAAAATTGGAGGGGGTCAAAAATGGGGTCTAGGGGTCTTAACTGTATGTAAGTGCTAGCTGGGAGGGGGGTAGTAGGGGGGGGGAAAATTTACTCAAAATTTTGATATTCCCAGCCGTTCCCGAGATATCTGGAATTTAAAGGGAAGGGGGAAATTTTGGGATACTTACTAATATTTATTAATAATATGTGACGTAGGCAGAGGGGCAAGGATATAGGAGGGGTTTGATAGTTATGTCGGGTGAGGGGGTGGGGAGGGCGGGGGAGGGCGAGGGAGGGGGGGGGGTGGTATACTTAAGACAAGTTTTAATATAATTATACGTAGATTTTTGGTACGTCAGGTTCAGGATCAGGGAAGGGAAGGGAGGGGGGTGGGTATCCCGGAATGTCAAATTGGGTAGACAATTTTAATGGCAAAAGGCCGCTATTTTGTGGGGTTTACCGAGAACAGTGTTCCACTACGTACTACTTAACCAAAATTTTATCCTAGGGGTGACTTAGCCCTAGAGGGTTGATATTTTGTCCAAAGGTGCGGGAGGTCCCTTATGGTTGGGTATCCAACCAGGGGGGGGGGTTAGGGGGGGGGCAACGAAAATTGTGTTGTTTTTGAGCTAGGACGCACCGTTTCAGAGTTACAGGCCTTTTTCAGTTTTGGTGCGGTTTGTAAAATACTATTTGATTCCTGAAAGTTATTTATTTTAAAAACTATAAACCTTAAAATTATTTTTAGGGTGGGCTCTCCTAGGGGAAGGTGTACCAAGCGTCTGCTGGTTTTTAAAAGTGGAGCGTCCTCTGTAGGGTGTGAGCTGTTGCCTTCTGAATAAAATTTTTAATTGCCAACAACTGCAAATGGCTGTTTTTCGTTCGCGCGTCCTGACTTACTTGGGACTCTGTATCTCTGAAACGGGTTGCCCCCGGAGTCTGGTTCTTAATCCTAATCTTAATCACTAAACTTATCTAATTATTTAACTAAGGATCTACGTGTTACCGTTGATCTTCGCCGCTCCAGCGACGTCCGAAGTCTTCCCGGGGGTGCCTGCTCCAGGGCGCAGTGTTGACTGGGGAGTGTCCTATGTCGGGTTGTAGGGCGGGTGCTGTTCCAACTGCTGGCGCCGGTATGGTTCCTGTGACTGGAACGGTTCAGGAGATATTCCCCTGGGAAGGTGAAAATTTGACCCTGGCGAGCTGGTGGTAAAATGACCAGGGTACTTGTCCTTATGATCGCTTCTCGTAAGAGAACCGATTTGATGATATTTTCACGATCCGACGCTCCGTTCCAGGGTTACAGCCCCGACAAGGTTAGGTGGTAATGGCGTTCCGGTTAGAGGTTCGGAATTAAATTCGAGGTAATTCCAGTTTCAGTCCGATTTCCCTATGCTCTTCGGATTCTGGAAGCTGGTGAAATTCCGCTTCGAGTCTGTCCGGGTGCCTATTTAATAAGTGACCTGCTTATTTTTGACAGGTGGTTAAAATTTTAAGGGTGGAACAACTTTCTGCAAATACGACTTCTTGATGGATCCAGGTGGCGAAAAATTAATTTTCGACCAGATCTGTCTTGATCATGGTCTTTGCAGCTTTGTCGAATTTTTTCAATTTTTTATCTTTATATTTAATGAATGTATTTTTGTAGGGGATTTATTTTAGAATTTATAACTTTTTATTGGCTAGTCCGAAAAATATGAAATTTTGCACTTGTATTCTTTTGTCTATGCACTGTTTTTTAGAGTCCAAAAAATTGTATGTTATCACTTTAGATTTAGAGTTATAAGGGGTTGTATTTTAATAAAATTTTTTGTAACCTTTAAGTCCTTGTATTTTCCAGATGGGTGGTCCTATTTCGTTGGTCGAGGTGTCATGTGAATGGGTATGGCTTCCTGCGCCTATCCCTGTTTTCGGTTTTCACCTCCGACTGCTGGTAGATGACCTCGTGTCCACGTGGACTTTTGATTTTCCAGTGTGTCTCGGCGAGTTTTCACGGGAAAAATCCCGGGCTCAGCCAGAGTGTGGTGCTCGTCCAGGTGCTTCGGATGGCACAGCGAAAACACAAGGTCACCACTCGAAATCACGCAGCGTTTCACTTTTTCACTTTGTATGGTCACTTTTGAGGTTAAAATTTTTGTTTTTCGGTCGTAACTTCGCGAATTTTGTACCGATTTTAAAAATTTTTTCGCTAGCTGTCGTAACTTTGCAGCGCGCAACTTTTAGCACAAATACGGGTGTTTTTGCTCACTTTGGCTATTTTTAACGATTTTTCGAGCGCGGAGCGGCTTAAAAGTGATCTGATCGCGGCGGGGGGCGCCGTGAGACTCCGGTTAGGTTAGGTTAGGTTAGGTTAGGTTAGGTTAGGTTAGGTTAGGTTAGGTTAGGTTAGGTTAGGTTAGGTTAGGTTAGGTTAGGTTAGGTTAGGTTAGGTTAGGTTAGGTTAGGTTAGGTTAGGTTAGGTTAGGTTAGGTTAGGTTAGGTTAGGTTAGGTTAGGTTAGGTTAGGTTAGGTTAGGTTAGGTTAGGTTAGGTTAGGTTAGGTTAGGTTAGGTTAGGTTAGGTTAGGTTAGGTTAGGTTAGGTTAGGTTAGGTTAGGTTAGGTTAGGTTAGGTTAGGTTAGGTTAGGTTAGGTTAGGTTAGGTTAGGTTAGGTTAGGTTAGGTTAGGTTAGGTTAGGTTAGGTTAGGTTAGGTTAGGTTAGGTTAGGTTAGGTTAGGTTAGGTTAGGTTAGGTTAGGTTAGGTTAGGTTAGGTTAGGTTAGGTTAGGTTAGGTTAGGTTAGGTTAGGTTAGGTTAGGTTAGGTTAGGTTAGGTTAGGTTAGGTTAGGTTAGGTTAGGTTAGGTTAGGTTAGGTTAGGTTAGGTTAGGTTAGGTTAGGTTAGGTTAGGTTAGGTTAGGTTAGGTTAGGTTAGGTTAGGTTAGGTTAGGTTAGGTTAGGTTAGGTTAGGTTAGGTTAGGTTAGGTTAGGTTAGGTTAGGTTAGGTTAGGTTAGGTTAGGTTAGGTTAGGTTAGGTTAGGTTAGGTTAGGTTAGGTTAGGTTAGGTTAGGTTAGGTTAGGTTAGGTTAGGTTAGGTTAGGTTAGGTTAGGTTAGGTTAGGTTAGGTTAGGTTAGGTTAGGTTAGGTTAGGTTAGGTTAGGTTAGGTTAGGTTAGGTTAGGTTAGGTTAGGTTAGGTTAGGTTAGGTTAGGTTAGGTTAGGTTAGGTTAGGTTAGGTTAGGTTAGGTTAGGTTAGGTTAGGTTAGGTTAGGTTAGGTTAGGTTAGGTTAGGTTAGGTTAGGTTAGGTTAGGTTAGGTTAGGTTAGGTTAGGTTAGGTTAGGTTAGGTTAGGTTAGGTTAGGTTAGGTTAGGTTAGGTTAGGTTAGGTTAGGTTAGGTTAGGTTAGGTTAGGTTAGGTTAGGTTAGGTTAGGTTAGGTTAGGTTAGGTTAGGTTAGGTTAGGTTAGGTTAGGTTAGGTTAGGTTAGGTTAGGTTAGGTTAGGTTAGGTTAGGTTAGGTTAGGTTAGGTTAGGTTAGGTTAGGTTAGGTTAGGTTAGGTTAGGTTAGGTTAGGTTAGGTTAGGTTAGGTTAGGTTAGGTTAGGTTAGGTTAGGTTAGGTTAGGTTAGGTTAGGTTAGGTTAGGTTAGGTTAGGTTAGGTTAGGTTAGGTTAGGTTAGGTTAGGTTAGGTTAGGTTAGGTTAGGTTAGGTTAGGTTAGGTTAGGTTAGGTTAGGTTAGGTTAGGTTAGGTTAGGTTAGGTTAGGTTAGGTTAGGTTAGGTTAGGTTAGGTTAGGTTAGGTTAGGTTAGGTTAGGTTAGGTTAGGTTAGGTTAGGTTAGGTTAGGTTAGGTTAGGTTAGGTTAGGTTAGGTTAGGTTAGGTTAGGTTAGGTTAGGTTAGGTTAGGTTAGGTTAGGTTAGGTTAGGTTAGGTTAGGTTAGGTTAGGTTAGGTTAGGTTAGGTTAGGTTAGGTTAGGTTAGGTTAGGTTAGGTTAGGTTAGGTTAGGTTAGGTTAGGTTAGGTTAGGTTAGGTTAGGTTAGGTTAGGTTAGGTTAGGTTAGGTTAGGTTAGGTTAGGTTAGGTTAGGTTAGGTTAGGTTAGGTTAGGTTAGGTTAGGTTAGGTTAGGTTAGGTTAGGTTAGGTTAGGTTAGGTTAGGTTAGGTTAGGTTAGGTTAGGTTAGGTTAGGTTAGGTTAGGTTAGGTTAGGTTAGGTTAGGTTAGGTTAGGTTAGGTTAGGTTAGGTTAGGTTAGGTTAGGTTAGGTTAGGTTAGGTTAGGTTAGGTTAGGTTAGGTTAGGTTAGGTTAGGTTAGGTTAGGTTAGGTTAGGTTAGGTTAGGTTAGGTTAGGTTAGGTTAGGTTAGGTTAGGTTAGGTTAGGTTAGGTTAGGTTAGGTTAGGTTAGGTTAGGTTAGGTTAGGTTAGGTTAGGTTAGGTTAGGTTAGGTTAGGTTAGGTTAGGTTAGGTTAGGTTAGGTTAGGTTAGGTTAGGTTAGGTTAGGTTAGGTTAGGTTAGGTTAGGTTAGGTTAGGTTAGGTTAGGTTAGGTTAGGTTAGGTTAGGTTAGGTTAGGTTAGGTTAGGTTAGGTTAGGTTAGGTTAGGTTAGGTTAGGTTAGGTTAGGTTAGGTTAGGTTAGGTTAGGTTAGGTTAGGTTAGGTTAGGTTAGGTTAGGTTAGGTTAGGTTAGGTTAGGTTAGGTTAGTTTAGGTTAGGTTAAGTTTAGGTTAGGTTAG
>OU611786.1:0-2500 GCA_914767645.1 Hydraecia micacea
TAACCTAACCTAACCTAACCTAACCTAACCTAACCTAACCTAACCTAACCTAACCTAACCTAACCTAACCTAACCTAACCTAACCTAACCTAACCTAACCTAACCTAACCTAACCTAACCTAACCTAACCTAACCTAACCTAACCTAACCTAACCTAACCTAACCTAACCTAACCTAACCTAACCTAACCTATACCTAACCTAACCTAACCTAACCTAACCTAACCTAACCTAACCTAACCTAACCTAACCTAACCTAACCTAACCTAACCTAACCTAACCTAACCTAACCTAACCTAACCTAACCTAACCTAACCTAACCTAACCTAACCTAACCTAACCTAACCTAACCTAACCTAACCTAACCTAACCTAACCTAACCTAACCTAACCTAACCTAACCTAACCTAACCTAACCTAACCTAACCTAACCTAACCTAACCTAACCTAACCTAACCTAACCTAACCTAACCTAACCTAACCTAACCTAACCTAACCTAACCTAACCTAACCTAACCTAACCTAACCTAACCTAACCTAACCTAACCTAACCTAACCTAACCTAACCTAACCTAACCTAACCTAACCTAACCTAACCTAACCTAACCTAACCTAACCTAACCTAACCTAACCTAACCTAACCTAACCTAACCTAACCTAACCTAACCTAACCTAACCTAACCTAACCTAACCTAACCTAACCTAACCTAACCTAACCTAACCTAACCTAACCTAACCTAACCTAACCTAACCTAACCTAACCTAACCTAACCTAACCTAACCTAACCTAACCTAACCTAACCTAACCTAACCTAACCTAACCTAACCTAACCTAACCTAACCTAACCTAACCTAACCTAACCTAACCTAACCTAACCTAACCTAACCTAACCTAACCTAACCTAACCTAACCTAACCTAACCTAACCTAACCTAACCTAACCTAACCTAACCTAACCTAACCTAACCTAACCTAACCTAACCTAACCTAACCTAACCTAACCTAACCTAACCTAACCTAACCTAACCTAACCTAACCTAACCTAACCTAACCTAACCTAACCTAACCTAACCTAACCTAACCTAACCTAACCTAACCTAACCTAACCTAACCTAACCTAACCTAACCTAACCTAACCTAACCTAACCTAACCTAACCTAACCTAACCTAACCTAACCTAACCTAACCTAACCTAACCTAACCTAACCTAACCTAACCTAACCTAACCTAACCTAACCTAACCTAACCTAACCTAACCTAACCTAACCTAACCTAACCTAACCTAACCTAACCTAACCTAACCTAACCTAACCTAACCTAACCTAACCTAACCTAACCTAACCTAACCTAACCTAACCTAACCTAACCTAACCTAACCTAACCTAACCTAACCTAACCTAACCTAACCTAACCTAACCTAACCTAACCTAACCTAACCTAACCTAACCTAACCTAACCTAACCTAACCTAACCTAACCTAACCTAACCTAACCTAACCTAACCTAACCTAACCTAACCTAACCTAACCTAACCTAACCTAACCTAACCTAACCTAACCTAACCTAACCTAACCTAACCTAACCTAACCTAACCTAACCTAACCTAACCTAACCTAACCTAACCTAACCTAACCTAACCTAACCTAACCTAACCTAACCTAACCTAACCTAACCTAACCTAACCTAACCTAACCTAACCTAACCTAACCTAACCTAACCTAACCTAACCTAACCTAACCTAACCTAACCTAACCTAACCTAACCTAACCTAACCTAACCTAACCTAACCTAACCTAACCTAACCTAACCTAACCTAACCTAACCTAACCTAACCTAACCTAACCTAACCTAACCTAACCTAACCTAACCTAACCTAACCTAACCTAACCTAACCTAACCTAACCTAACCTAACCTAACCTAACCTAACCTAACCTAACCTAACCTAACCTAACCTAACCTAACCTAACCTAACCTAACCTAACCTAACCTAACCTAACCTAACCTAACCTAACCTAACCTAACCTAACCTAACCTAACCTAACCTAACCTAACCTAACCTAACCTAACCTAACCTAACCTAACCTAACCTAACCTAACCTAACCTAACCTAACCTAACCTAACCTAACCTAACCTAACCTAACCTAACCTAACCTAACCTAACCTAACCTAACCTAACCTAACCTAACCTAACCTAACCTAACCTAACCTAACCTAACCTAACCTAACCTAACCTAACCTAACCTAACCTAACCTAACCTAACCTAACCTAACCTAACCTAACCTAACCTAACCTAACCTAACCTAACCTAACCTAACCTAACCTAACCTAACCTAACCTAACCTAACCTAACCTAACCTAACCTAACCTAACCTAACCTAACCTAACCTAACCTAACCTAACCTAACCTAACCTAACCTAACCTAACCTAACCTAACCTAACCTAACCTAACCTAACCTAACCTAACCTAACCTAACCTAACCTAACCTAACCTAACCTAAC